>JANUWF010002288.1:0-22443 GCA_026120185.1 Voacanga thouarsii
AGACTCTTAATTTCTAAACTATGAGATTCCAATTTCTCTACAAAAGGATTTGATTGCACTCGGAATAGTCTCGGATAGATTGAAGTCCAAACAGTTCCTTCTTCATCAATTTTTCTTTTAGTTCTCGACTTCCCTTCTTCCTTGATCTTTATCAAAATTTCTCTCTCTTTTCAGTAGATTCTCTTAACAATTTCCATGAATTTCCCTTCCTTACATACCCCATCTTTTCAAAGGAGTCAAAGCTGTAGACATTTGTTCTTGAGGGATCACAAGTAATAGAATTTAAATCAACATTGAAAATTTTGAAAACATTGGTCAACAAATTTCCAAATAATAGAGCCATGCTAGAAGTATTTCTAGATTGAAACACTAACTTAGTTGCCAGGAACCCAAAGTTAATCTGTCTCCCTCTCGCTAAGGATAACATGACTACTACTTGAAGTACACTCGATAAAGGTCTTATGGTCGGAACTAGGAACAACAATGGTAGACACCATATGATGTAGAATTCTGCCCAATCCATTTAGCCAATTGGTACTACGATTTCCAATGTTCTCAAAACTTTTTCCACCAGTAAATAACTTCTCAAAATTTTTAGAACAAAAATTTCATTTCTATCAGGAAATTTGTTCAACTCAAAATATTGAAAACCAGCATCTCGAACATCACAGATTCTATTCAGCATTCCATGGTCAAATTCAAAATCTTTTCCTTTTACTCTTGTTACATACCATCGAATCATAAACCCTCCCTTAATTTCTTCCAGTTTGACCTTTCTCAAATTTGCATAAAATTCCCAGACTAAAGGAGTATATATTTTCTCATCAACGGATAACAAACTCCCCTACCCGATATGATCAAACATATCCAGAATATTTTGAAAAGTAGAGTGGTTTACAGAATAACCAGAATTAACAGTTCGATTTTTGGAGACCCAGTCATTGTATTCAGATTCACATTTTAAGTCAAGAAATTGGGGTACCTGATTTGCAGAACTCACTTAATCTGAAGAAGAGTCAGACGAATCATAATGAGAGGCCGAGAAGTGAGGTTGAGGAGAAGCTTCCTTTGCTTTAACCTTACCTTTAGTTGAACCCGAAACTTTTTTCTTTAATACCGGAAAAGATTTTTGCTCCTTCTTAGGTTTTGGAACGATGGATTTTGTCTTGGCCATTGAAAGATTGAAGCTTTTTTAAGGTCTTTTTTTGTTTTTGAATTAGAAGAGTACAAAGGATTTTTGGAAGAAAAGCGATTTCAAGGGTTTTGAATGAGAGAAAACCATATAGCTTTGAATGTCTAGGATAGTGTGAGAGTAAAGTGCCTTGAAAACATATGTTTTTCTGAGGAGTTTTGAGAAATGCGCAAACCAATTTTTTGAAACTCGAAATTTGGAATAAGAGAATATTAAGGATTGATTTTGGAACAAGACCAAGTCCAAAATCAACATCCAAAAGATTGTTTTCCTGAAATGCATTTTGGACGTGGGAATTGGATTCTAATACTATGTCCAAAACAAGGACGAGGTATTTCGGATGTAGTGTTTTGTTTTCAAAACCTTTTTCTTCACAAATCCTGCACAAGAGAGACTTATACCAGATGGCTAATTTTCAAATTCTTATAATTCCCAAACCTCTTCTTAAGTTGTTGAATCTTTCCTCAGCTAGAGGTTTAGTAAAGATATCTGTAAGTTGTTCATCCATTGAGACATATTTAACACACACATCTCCTTTGAGTATATAGTCTCGGATAAAGTGGTGTTTAACTTTAATATTCTTTGTTCTTGAATGCTGCACTGGATTTTTTTTTTTTTTTTAGATTGATAGCACTTGTATTATCACACATTATAGGTACACAATTAAAATTTAGATTAAAATCTAGCAAAGTATTCTTCATCCATAAGATTTGAGCACAACAACTTCTTGTTGCAATATATTCAGCCTGAATGGTTGATAATGATATGCATTCTTGTTTTTTACTGTGCCATGATACCAGTGAATTTCCAAGAAATTGACAATGGCCACTAGTACTTTTTCTTTCAACTTTACATCCTGTATAATCTGCATCTGTATATCCTATAAGATCAAAAGTATTAGTACATGGATACAATAATCTATAATCATGTATACCAATTAGATATCGAAGTATGCGTTTAACTGCACTTAAATATGATTCCTTCGGACAAGATTGAAATCGAGCACAAAGACAAACTAAAAACATGATATTTGGTCTACTAGCAGTAAGATATAGTAAACTTCCAATCATACCTCTATATTTACGTTCATCTACTTTCTTACCATTTTCATCTTGGTCAAGTTTTATGGACGTACTCATAGGTGTACTGATTTCTTTTGCTTCATTCATTCCAAACCTTTTGAGCAACTATTCGGCATACTTAGCTTAGTTTATGAAGATTCTATCCTTGGTTTGCTTAATTTGCAGTCCGAGAAAGAAGTTCAATTCTCCTATCATACTCATTTCAAATTCTTGCCGCATACTCTTAGCAAACATCTTGCACAAAGAGTCGTTAGTAGCGCCAAAAATAATATCATCAACATAGATTTGGACAATTAGTAAGTCACCAGAACTATCATAATTGATGAACAAGGTATTATCAATTAAATCTCTAGAAAATCCTTTTGAAATTAGGAAACTACTAAGCCTTTCATACTAAGCTCTTGGAGCTTTCTTTAATCCATAGAGAGCTTTATAGAGTTTGAAAACATAATTTGGAAAAAGCTCATGAGTAAAACCAGGTGGCTACTCAACGTACACTTCCTCTTCAGTAAACCCATTTAGAAAGGCACTTTTGACATCCATTTGATAGAGCGTGAAATTTTTAAATGATGCAAAGGCGAGTAACATTCGAATTGATTCTAGACTAGCAATAGGAGCTAAAGTTTCATCATAGTCAATGCCTTCTTCTTGATTAAATCCTTAAGCCACCAATCTAGATTTGTTTCTAATTACAACTCCATTTTCATCAAGTTTATTTCTAAAAACCAATTCTGTCCCAATAATAGGATGATCATGTGGTCTAGGAACAAGTTTCCAAACCTGATTTCTTTCAAATTGATTTAACTCTTCTTACCTGGCAATAATCCAAAATTCATCATGTAATGCAATATCAATGCTGCTAGGTTTAATATTTGAAAGAAGAGCAAAGTTGTTGATAAAATACCGTTGAGTTTTAATTCATTGGTTTGGATCTCCAATAATTTGCTCTTTTGAATGGCTTGATTTGTATTTCCGAGTCCTTCGACAATTGATGATTTGCAGAATCTTCAGTTTGTTCTTTCTCTTGTTCAATCTGCAATTCTTCAATCTCTTCTTCTTTTGCATGAGTATCTAATTTGGAGCTTTAACATGATCTAACTTAGCTTCACTTGAATTTCCTACATCATCATCATCTCTTTTTGGAGTATAAATGTTAGCCTCATCAAATACAATATGCACAGATTCTTCCACACAAAGTATTCTTTTATTGAATACTCTATAAGCTTTCTTGTTGGAAGAATATCCAAGAAATATGGCGTCATCGGACTTATTATCAAAATTTTCAAGATTATCTCTTGTATTTAGAATAAAACATTTACATCCAAAAATTTTAAAATAAGAGATAGAAGGAGTTTTGTCAAACATAAGTTCAAATGGAGTTTTTCTTAAAAATTGTCTTAACATAACTCGGTTTATTGTATAGCATGATGTGTTAACAACTTCCGCCCAAAGGTATTTTGGAAGAGTATTTTCACAAAGCATTGATCTAGCCATTTCTTGCAAGGTCCGATTTTTCCTTTCAACAACACCATTTTGTTGAGAAGTTTTAGCTACTGAAAAATTATGAAAGACTCCATTTTCATCACAGAAGTTAGTAAATTCCCTGTTACAAAATTCTTTGCCATTGTCATTTCTAATAGAAATCAATTTGCATCTAATCGAGTTTTGGACACACTTAATCAGTTTTGAAAATTCAGTAAAGGCTTCATCCTTTTGACCAAGAAATAAGGTCGAGGTAAATTTAGAGATATCATCAACAATTACATATGCATATTTTTTACCCCCAAGACTAGCAGTCCTTATGGGTCCAAATAAATCTATATGAACTAATTCAAGAGGTTTTAAGGTAGAAATCATTTTCTTTAATTTAAAAGAGGTTTTGATTTACTTTCCAAATTGACATGCATCACAGATTTTGTGTTTATCAAATTTCATTTTTGGAAGCCCCCTAACATGTTCTTTTGAGGACAGTTTGTTTAACAAATCAAATGATACATGACCTAATGTTCTATGCCAAAGATAACTGTCATTGTCATGAATGAATAGGCATCTAATTCCACTAGCTACAAGGTCATTAAGATAAAACACATATACATTTCCCATGCGTTTGGTAGTAAAGATGATTTCGAGATTTCCACTATCAAGTATAGAGCAAGAATCTTTTTCAAAAATGACTTTGCAACTATTGTCACAAAGTTGGCTAATGCTAAGCAGGTTATATTTCAAATCATCAATAAGTAAAACATGCTTTATAAATGTTAAGGAACCTTTACCAATATTACCAATGCTGAGAATATTCCCATTCTTCTTGTCTCCAAACGTAACAAATCCTTCATTTATGGTCTGAATATCTTCTAACAAAGCTGCATTTCCAATCAGGTATCTTGAACAACCATTGTCCAAGAACCACTTGGTGAAGCTTATAGACTGTGTCTATACATGAGAAGAAGAGATGATTTTTGGTATCCACACTTTCTTGGGTCTATGAAGGTTAGTAACATTTTCTTTCATTTTCCAGAAAGTAACTCCATCGGATTCCACTTTTCTTTTAACAAGACATCTTGAAACTATATATCCAGGTTTTTTACAATACGTGCATTCCTTGTATGTGCAGTGAGAAGAAGTAGGTTTAACATATTCTGTAAATTTTAAAAACTTTGAAAATCATCACTTTTGAAGCTTCATGGTAAAGTCAAACGAATCAAAAGATAAAAAGACATAGGAATTAATAAATATACCTTAATAACACTTCCTAGTCTATCATTTCTCATAAAAGTGCTTCCATGATATATAACTTCTCATATTCTGAATTTCTCATTTGATCTTCTAATCTTGAAATCAGTGATGAAGAGTTTGTCAACAATTCTTATCTGAAGACTTAAGAAGAATAAAGATTAACCATGTCCTATCACAGGAAATTAATAAGTTAGTCCATATCAACGTTTGTCATAAATCAAAATATAAAAGAAAGCCCTTAGGGCTAACAACAAGTTTAGTGGTAGCAGAAACATAGCCCAGAGTGTAACTTTAGAAGGTATAGATATACCGTTAGCTGATTGTTTTCGATATCTAAGATCTATTATTCAGAAAGATAAAGAGCTCGATAGCGACGTTGCACACTGAGTTAAGGTGGGTTGGTTGAAATGGAGGAGTGCGACTGGTATTCTCTGTGATCGTAATGTACTATTGAATCTAAAGGGAAAGTTTTACAGGATAGCTGTAAGACCTTTTTTTGTTATATGGTACAAAATGTTAGGCGACTAAAAGGTGTCATATTCAAAAAATAAAAGTAGGCTGAGATGCGTATGCTATGGTAGATGTGTGGATATACTAGAAAGGATAGAATTAGAAATGAGATCATTAAGGAAAAGGTGGGCGTAGCATTTATTGAGAAAAAGATGAGAGAAAGTTGTCTGCGTTGGTTTGGACATGTTCAGAGAAGACCGAGGGATGCTCCTTTTAGGACGTTGGAGAGAGAGAGACAGGAAAGGTTAGACAGAGGTAGAGGTAGGCCTAAAACGACATAGATAGAGGTGATTAGGAGAGATATATTTTTGTTAGATTTGGATGAGAGTTTGATGTTCAATAGAAGGAAGTGGTGAGAGAGGATTCATGTTAATGACCACACGTTGCCGAACATTAGTTCATGTAGTCCACCCCAAGTTACTTGGGATTAAGGCTTAGTTTGTCGTTGGTGGTGGTGGTGTTGTTGTATCGAATTGCAGCTCGTGTTAGGGATATACTAATGGGGCAAAAAAGAACTAAACAGAAACAAATGTCAGAGAAATGGGGAAAAAGGAAAAAAGAGAGGGATAAAAAGGCGAAAAGCGGGGTTCAACATGAGGACTTCCCCGGAGGTCACCTATCCTAGTACTACTCTCGCCCAAGCATGCTTAACTTCAGAGGTCTGATGGGATCCAATGCATTAGTGCTGGTACGATCGCACCCATTCGGAATGATGCTCGTTAATCTTTTATAATGACAAAGTAGAACGGCTATTAGACTTTTTTCACAAGGGAAAAAACGGGAAGAAAAAAATAAATTTAGAAAAGTGGAAACTTAATGGACGACCATATTTTGCAATAAAAAAATACCCATTCAGATGTGAAGTTATGAGAATTCAAATATCCTTGAGAGTTAGAACCAAATCGAGAAACGGTTTTGGCCCGAATCGAATTACAGAAAGCCTTGTTGGATAGGGTCGGATGTAGATGGTCTGCTGGGACGAAATAAATCAGAACGTACGGATATAGTCTCGAACTAGGCAGGATATAACCCGGGTTTGATTTAGGTTGAATCCAAGTGAGAAAAATGAACAAAAAATAAAAAGATAAAAACTCCGTTGCATCGAATTACTGTTCATGTTAGGGACATATTAACGGAGCAAATATGAAATAAATCGAAATGATGGTCTGAGAAATGGGGGAAAATGCAAAAAAGAAAGAGAGAAGAATGCAAAAAGAGAGGTGCAACAAGAGGACTTCCCAGGGGGGCACCCATCATAGTACTACTCTCACCCAAGCTCGCTTAGCTTCAGAGTTCTGATGGGATCAAGTGCATTAGTGCTAGTATGGTCGCACCCATTTGGAACAATACGCTTTAATCTTTTATAATGATAAAGTAGGATGGTTATCAGACTTTTGCACAACCGTATATTATAGTAAAAAATAAAGTTAGGAAATTTGGAAACTTATTGGACAACCATATATTATAGTAATAAAATATCCACTCAGATGTTAAGTTATAAGAATTCAAATATCTATGAGAGTTAGAACCGAACCTAGAAGCAGTTCCAGCTCGAATCGAATTGCAGATGGATAAAATCGGTAAGGACGAAATAAATCAGAACGTACGGACATAGCCGCAATCATGGCAGGATATAACTTGGGTTTGATCTGGATTGCAACTTTAAGAGAAATATGAACAAAAAAGATAAAAAAAAATATGTTGTATCGAATTGTAGCCCTCGTTAGGGACATATTAATTGGGCAAAAACGAAATAAATCGAAACGGATGTCAAAGAAATTGGGAAAAAAGGAAAAAAAACATATAAAAAGGTGAAAAAAGGTGTGCAACACGAGGACTTCCCAGGGCATCACCCATCATAGTACTACTCCCTACCCAAGCACGCAAAACTTCAGAGTTCTCATGAGATCCGGTGCATTAGTGCTGCCATGGTCGCACCTGTTCAGTACGATGTGCTTTCATCTTTTAAAATGATAAAGTAGGATGGCTATCAGACTTTTATAGAATGGGAATAACGGGAAGAAAAAATAAAGTTAGGAAAAGAAAAAAATTAATTGAAGACCGTATATTATCATAAAAATACCAACTCGGATACCATGTTGTAAGAATTCAAATATCCGTGAGAGTTAGAACCAAGCCGAGAAGCGGTTCCAGCCCGAATTGAATTGCAGGAAGCTGGGTTTGATCGAGTCGGATGTAGAATATTAACAGGGAAGAAATAAATCAGAACGTATAGACGTAGTCGCAAACATGGCAGGATATAACCCGGGTTTGATTTGGATTGAAACGATATGGAAAAATGAACAAAAAAAAAAAAATCTATTGTATCAATTTGTGGCCTGTATTAGGGACATATTAACAAAGAAAAAAAGAAATAAATTGAAACGGATGTTAAAGAAATAGCGAAAAAGGGAAAAAAAAGAGATTGAAAGGTAAAAAGAAGTGTGCACCACGAGGACTTCCCAGTGGTTAACCCATCCTAGTACAAATCTCACCCAAGCATGCTTAACTTTAGAGTTCTAAAGGGATCCAGTGCATTAGTGCTGGTTGGTCAAACCTATTTGGTGCGATGTGCTTTAATCTTTTATAATGACAAAGTAGGACAGTTACCAGACTTTTGCACAAGGGAAATAACGAGGAAAAAATAAAGTTAGGAAAAGAAAAAACATAATGGATGATGGTATATTATCATAAAAATATCCACTCGGATACGAAGTTATGAGAATTCAAAGATTCGTGATTGTTTGAACCAAATTGAGAAGCGATTCCGATCGGAATCGAATTGCACGAAGTTGGGTTTGACCGAATCAGATGCAGAAAATCGACCAGGAGGAAATAAATCAGAACGTATGAAAATAGTCACGAAGTTGGCAAGATATAACCTAGGTTTGATCTGGATTAAACGATATAAGAAAAAAGAACCAAAAAAAAAAACTCGATTGTATCGAATTGTGGCCAGGATTCGGGTCATATTAATTGAGAAAATAAGAAATATATTGAAATGGATCTTTGGGAAATGGGGAAAATGGAAAAAAAAAAGAGATAAAAAGGCAAAAGGAGGAGTGCAACATAAGGACTTCCTAGGTTGTCACCGATCCTATTACTACTGTCGCTCAAGTGCGCATGACTTTGGAGATCTGATGGGATCCGGTGAATTTATACTGGTATGGTCGCACCCATTTCGTACGAAGCACTTTAATCTTTTATAATGACAAATTAGGACAGTTATCATACTTTTCCACAACAAGAATAATGTTAATGTTTTGCTCTAGAGGCAATCGCTTGTAAATTGTATATAACACTTTTGTTCTCTAATAAAAGGTTTTATTTATCTTTCAAATTATTATATGTAAAATAATTATTAGATAAAGTCCCTAGTACACACACTATGATAAGAAAATCATGATAGAGATCATGATGTGAGATTCCAACTACACAGTATAGTGTTGGTACTTAAATAATCTCTAATCATATTATTAATGAGATAAAAACATCATTAATGCATTAAAACTAGCTCGTGTTAGACTTCCTGATCTGATCAGGTAGTGGTTCTTATATCTGTAAGTATTGAGATACTCAAAGTTAACATATGGATGCTTGTTAATAGAACAAGTACATTGGATGACCTGACTATGAGATAATCACATGGATAACTATGTAGTACATGTGGTAGAATCTTACTATAACAAATGTGCAAGTATCCTTAGACTTAGGATCTCTAATGTACTTTGTTTGTTGAGCATTATACTTTAATTCCAATCTCTGGAGCGTTGCCTATTAGATAGATATTGGATACAATGTGAGGTAAACGAAAGTAGTTGAGAGGGTCAATAAAGGATTAACCACTCCTAATAGTAAGGGCGAATATGTCACGGCCGCTTGTAGGAATTACTACTTGTGAAATCCTTGGCAAAGGTTATTGTGTATTAGAAATAGTTCCAATTGATACATTTGTTGAGTAGTGGATTCCTAGTACAAGTACTAATATATTCGATCAGAATTAATATCTATTCTGGAGGGAGTTATCACTAATTCCGTACTCCAACCCGAATGAGATATTATATGGTGAAAGAAGTTTATTGCACTATAGTTTGTTATTGAAGGGTTCATATCAAGCCACTTGACTTCCTGGACTCTTGGGTGGTCATAATGTGTTGCTAGATCCCGCTCATTGTCTGCAGAATATGGGTTTATTAATTGATGAATTAATAAACCAATTCTGTTTAGAATTAATAGATTAATTCTAGATTCGTTTAAGGATTATTAATCTAAAAAATGTTTAGATTAATTCATATTCGCTACCGATAGACTGGGAAACCTGATAGGTCACACACGATAGAGGATTATGTACACGAGATGTTATATGATAACATTGTGTGGTTAATCATGAGAAGCAGAAGTTATTTGGGCCAAATTATAATTATAAGAACTTAAAGGTTCCAATTGAAATTTAAGGAATTCTTATTTGATTAAAATTCAAAGAAGAAGCTTGTTCTATGTTTTTTCCCCCAATAGACGGTGTGATCATCTTGATGTTTTTGGTGAGGCATAGAAGGTTTTAAGGGAGCTATCGGGTGAAAAAAAAAACCTTAGGAAAAGCTTCTTCCTCTATTCTCTCGGTTTTATCCTAGCCGCCACTCTTCTCTCGCTAGCATAGAGATTTGGCTTTATGAGTTTCCTCCGTGTGGACACTATTGGAGGGAGTTCAACACTTGGACTCCGAGTGGCGACGACAAGGATCTGCGAGTACTGCTGGATCGCGCCTCAACGGAAGGAATAAAATTTTAAATGACGAGAGATATCACTCGAAGGTATATCTTCTTGCTTTTGATCCGTTTATTCCACAAGCATGCTGTCCTCTTGCTCGAGAATCCTTAGTTTCCACTTGCATAATGCATATATGATGCACATATGGATTCTAACGAGTGGTATTAGAGACTCTTGTATATGATGGACGGACATTTAATTACCTTGAAAATCATTTCAATTTTCGTCTCTGTTTTTCTACTTCTTGGTACAGTCATGCTTCTGGAAAATATTTTATGTTGTTTTTGTTTACCTATGTCTAAAATTGTTTCACACATATGTTTAGATCATAGAAAACGTTTTTGTGGTGTTGATTGATTAAGAATTTTGAGTCTCTCTCATGGGCCATGAAGAATTGTAGACTCGCATTGTGTGTGTGTGTGTGTGTTTTTTTTTTTTCACTCCATTGAATTTTGAAGATTGTGGATTTACTGAATTATTTTGGGTTCCATAAAGGTTACAAAATGTTTTCTTGTGAGAAAGAAAAAAAAAAGGTTTCTTTTTGAATTTGTTACATCCTATCGTTTAAAAAACGAAAACTTCGTTCAGCATCTGTGGAAGATGATGAACAGTGAGGGGAAAAAAAAAAGGTTATTTTGCTACCCAAGCCGCATATTGTTGGAGCCAAGCCATGGCTTGAGGCACAGTTAGCCCAAGCCACGGCTTGGAGCCGCTGCAAGCTCGGGCAATGTTGCCCGGAGCTTGAAGCCAAATTCAATCCTGTGAGGATTAGATTTTGTCCTTTTGTGGGATTAAAAAAAAAAAATCGTTTTTAGTGAACGAAGGAAGTATTTTTTTTTTCTTTTCTTTTCCTTTCCATTTTTCCTTTTTCACCAAAGCATTCCAGTATTTGTTTCGGTAAGGGAATAAATTTCAAAATTGGCTTTGGAAGTTAATTATCTAAAATAGTGATTTTAGATATGTAAAATAATTTTTTTTATACTCATAATTTGGGATAAAATTATATTTAGAAGTTAATATATTTTTTAAAATATTGATTTTAGATTATATATTATTATTTAATTCCTAAAATACGATTTAGTAATTAATAAGTGTTCTAAAATGTTGATTTTAGATTTTATCCTAATTAAATTTCTAGAATTTGGTTTTAGAAATAAAATCTAATATATCAATTTTAGATTTTGTCTTAATTTAATTTCTAGAATTTGATTTTAGAAATTAAATCTAATTTTATTTTATTCTTCCAAGATAGAAATTTTGGAATGAAAAAAGTATGTGTTTAATTTTTGTTTAAGCATAATCAATGGCATAATGAATGGTTCCAGACTAAAATCGAACCATATTTGTTCATGCATTTTTACAGTTTTGGTTTTTATTAAATAGGACTTGCGAGTCCTGCCTTCTCTAAAATTCTTATGTAATTCTCTTCTCATTTAACTCTCCTCGAACATTACTCGAGGTTTCTCTATTTTGAAAATTTATGCAATTAGATTACATAGGTTAAATAGGGATAGAATTATATTAATTTTGGATATGGCGACCAAAATAAGGCGAGAGGGTAAGATCCTCTACTTAAAACATGCATGAACACATAGGGTTAACCAAGTTAAATTCCTTTTGGCTTGAGGAAATTAATTTAGGAAAAGTCCATAACCATTTCACGTAATCGCTTTATTATCATGATTATCAATTTATGAGATTTACTGATATAGTTTATGCATGTCATTTAATGAAATCAATAAAAGGAATAAATCCCTCAATTAATATTAAACCTAATTCCTTCCGTTAATATAGTAAGAATGAAAGTCCTTTTTCGAGACCAGGTTATTAGGCTAACCCAAGCCTACTCGACATTGGGCATATTCAAGCTATAGAATTAAATTCTTATGGAATTAAATTATTGATTAATGGGTTAGGTTTAACTAAATTCTTTATCCCAGTTGGGCTAACTCAAGTATAAAGAAATTTAGAGGAAATATTGCGAGTAGCCCAAAAGGCTTTAAGATTAAAGGATGTTAATCACCCAATGATTCGATAATTACATGCGATGTAATTGGTATTGGATACCTACCATTGAACTCAAGGGTGGCTAGTCGAGTAAACCCAAGGTTATTCTTGAGGAATTTGGATACTGGTCCACTAGGAAAGCTTCCAATGGGTTTTCCCAAATAAATAGTAGGGGCTATTAGTTTGAGTAAAATAGTTGAATGAGAATGCGTTTAATTAAAGACCTAATTATTTGCATCACATATGCATATACACTTAGCTAATCTTTTCTATCATTACTTCTAGGCCATGTGCATCATGTCAACAACCAACCTAAACCTTCGTAGCATCTTGGAGACCAACAAGCTTAATGAATCGAACTATCTTGACTAGTATCGAAATTTGAGAATTGTTCTCAAATAGGAAAAGTTGCTCTACATGCTAGATGCTCTTATTCCGCCACCACTAGCTCAAGATACTCATGCTATCCACAAGAAGCACAAGGAGGACGCTGACAGAGCATCTTATACCATGCTAGTGTTGATGACTCTTGAGCTACAAAAACAGCACGAGCATATGGATGCTCATTCGATGATTCTTCATCTTCATGAGCTATTTGACGCCCAAACTAAAATAGAGAGATATGAGATCTCAAAGCAACTGTTACGTTCAAAAATGGCTGAGGGTGCTTCTGTGGCTACTCATGGGTTAAAGATGCTAGGCTTGATTGAGAAGCTTGGATCTCTTGGGTTCGTGATGGACCATGAATTAAGTGTTGACTTACTCATACAATCTTTACCTAATAGTTTTTCACAATTTGTGATTAACTATCAAATGAACAAGATTGAGTCCACCATTCCTGAGTTGATCAATCTTCTCAAGACTACGGAGTCCTCTATGAAGAAGGATTCTAATGCGGTCTTGATAGTAGAATCATCTTCTTCTAAGAAAAAAGTTCAAAGGAAGAAGAAGAAGACTCCCACTAAGCCCAAAGGTGGTGTGAAGAAGAAAGACGTTGTCACCAAGGGCCCATGCCATCACTGTGGTAAGATGGGCTATTGGAGGCACAACTGCAATGCCTACTTGGAGATCGTAAAGGAAATGAAGCATAAGGAGAAGCTTGCGGGCACTTTTACTTCTACTCCTAGTATGTTTATGATTGAGATAAATACTGCCTTTAGAAATGAGATATGGGTATTAGATACCGGATGTGGATCTCATTTGTGCAATAACTTGTAGGGACTAAAGGATAGTAGAAGGCTAAAGAAAGGCGACGTGGAGCTACGAATCGCAAATGGAGCAAAGGTAGCTGCACTTGCTGTGGGGACATACGAGCTGAACCTGCCTTCAAGATTAGTTTTAGAACTACAAAACTGTTATTTTGTACCAGTTTTATTAAAAAACCTTAGCTCGGTTGCATGTTTGGATCTATATGGACTTCATTTAATTTTTAAGAATAAATGTTGTTCTTTTTCATTGAATGATATCTACTCTGGTTCTACAACTTTAGTTAATGGTTTATATGTTCTAGACATGGATTATCCAGTTCTCAATATAAACAATAAGAAACCAAAGGTTGATATCCCAAATGAGGGAAGAAGAAAACAGGGGAGCATGCACTGTACGTGAAAAAAATTGGAGAAAAAATAACCGCGAGCCATAAAGGCCATACGGAAGCATGAAGATCATACATTTGCGTTCCTTAACCCTTCTAGGTTGAGTAGGAGCGGATTGAATGACTAGAATCGCCCCGTTTTGTCCACTTGAAGAAGCTTCCGGTTGAACGCCCGCTAGCCTTCTACTCCGTCTTGTTTGCATGAACGCCTAGCTTTCCAATTCTCGGGATATTCATCTGTCTAACCTCTAGTCGGTGAACACAACATAGAAGAAGAATGGTCTCAAATCTCCTTGGTTCACTCGCTATTGATTAGCAAAGTCCAAGGAGAAAACCAAGAAGAGGGAGTGGCGTGAGACAGAGAGAGAGAGAGAGACGTGAGTCTTGTGTAGTGTTAGGGAAATTAGGGTTTATTTTCTACCAGAGACTAGTTTTTTATTGGTTAGCCAAAAACAGGTCTCTCATTATCTGATAAACATATCCCCGGGATTTCAAAACACCCAGATGTTATCTTGAGAATTAGTTTGGCCTAACTCTAAACTCCTCTTAACCGTATCTGGAAAAAACCCAAAGGTCCAAGCTATTGGGCCAGAAAAATATTTATTATTTTCCTTGGACCCAAAAGGCCCAAAATAATAAATATTAATTATTTATGTCCTGGGCTTATATAAACAACCCAATAAATAATTAATGGGCGCAAATGAATCATAATAATTAATCTTTAATTATTTATTTCTTGGGCCTATATAAATAACCCAATAAATAATTAAACATTAATTATTTCCCCTAGTTTAACCCAGGTTAATTTCTTAATTATTCATACTGGACCTAGGCCCTGAATAATTAATTAACCAATTAAACTAGATAATTAATTTCTCTCAACTCCTATTTTAATTAATTTATTTATTTTATTCAAGTCTAATAATAAATTAGACTTCCTGAATAAAATCAAATAAAATAAAATCCTCTTCAACTGAGACCAATTCCTCAACCCAAAATTAGTTAGGACTTACGGGCTATTCCGAGGACCAAAAAGACACATCGCCTTGGCTGCTAAAATGACCAAAATACCCCTGCTATATAAATAGCTGTATTTTGCATTTTAAACATTTCATAATATCACCATAAGGAAATATTGACCCCAAGGACAATGCTGCGATAGCAAAGTCTCCGACCTACAGGTGAAATGACTAAAATACCCCTCTACACATCGTCGTACATTTAGAGAGGAAGAAGTGTACTAACACCCCTCTAAATGACATCTACCATCCTTAGGCTTCTACTCCAATGATCCACGACTTCCTGGAGTGTTACCGCTTTGCAAGGGAGCTACGCTAAAGCAAACATCCAAGTCATGTTTCCCAGGGCCCTGGACATTTTAGACCATTCGGACAACCACAAGGGGCGATATAGTGCAGAAACTATCTTGTACAAGTCCTGTCTTAACTAACTAGTCACACATACCCAACATGCAAGTATATTGGCCCTACGATAGAACCTCAACTATAGCAAATCAAAGTATATGCTTCTAGCTTCGCTGCACCACCAACTCATACTCAAGTCGTAGAGTACTAGTCCACGCTCGTAGCGGTAGTAGTCTAGGTTTCTATCATATAGTACTTTTAGAAACCACTACTACGAGTCCCGTCCTACGTATTCAAAATACGCTTATGTTATGAAGTGAGTGGACTACTCACTCGGCTAAAGGTAAACCATTCACCATTTAGAATTCATAACATAATAACCTAAACATGATGAGATTCCTAGCCTCATCAATAGGTTAAGAACAAATGTTTATGTGTTAAATAACCCGTGATCCATACCTTACTCGTGAAAGACCACCATTCACCCGGATCACTTATTTAAACACAATGGGTCTATTCCAAAATGAAAATCGTACACAAACAAAAAGTAAATTCTTTTATTAAAATATTCGATTTTACATCAGAAACCTAGTCTAAGAGGGCATACAATCTAATAATCTCCCATTTGCACTCTAAGACTAGGTAAGTCCATAGGTGCCCACCCCTATGGCGTCTAAGTGTCTCTTGAAGACTCTCTTAACCAAAGGCTTGGTGAATGGATCTGCTAGATTATTTTCTGAGGCAATATGCTCTACCACAACTTCCCGTCTCTGGATGAAATCCCGGATCAGGTTGTACTTCCTCTCGATGTGTTTCCCCTTCTTGTGGTTCCGAGGTTCCTTAGATTGCGATACTGCTCCAGTGTTGTCGCAATACATCACAACCGGCCTGTCCATATGTGGTACGACTCCAAGTTCTGAAAGGAACTTCCGGAGCCAAATTGCTTCCTTAGACGCCTCCGAAGCTACCACATACTCAGCTTCCATGGTTGAATCAGCAATACAAGACTGCTTGATACTCCTCCATGAAATTGCTCCTCCAGACAAGGTGAAGACATATCCACTAGTGGATTTTCTCTCATCCTTATCCGCCTGGAAGTCTGAGTCTGTGTATCCTGTAGGAACTAAATCATCAGCCCTGTAAACTAGCATATAATCTCTCGTTCCCTTGAGGTACTTGAGAATATGCTTTACAGCTTGCCAATGAACCTCCCCTGGGTTTGACTGATATCTGCTAACTAAGCCCACGGCAAAGCGGATATCTAGCCTATTACACAAAGAAGGCGTACATGAGACTTCCCACAGCCCGAAGCGTAGGGAATCCTACTCATTCTGTCCTTTTCTTCTTGAGACTTAGGACAGTCCTTTGAAGAAAATGACAACCCATGTCTATAAGGGATTAGAGCTCCCTTGCATGAGTCCATGCTGTACTTGGCCAGCATCTTGTCAATGTATATTGCTTAGGATAACCCTAACATTCTCTGCTTCCTATTTCTAAGAAGCCTAATCCCGAGAATGTAGCTGGCTTCTCCCAAGTCCTTCATACTAAATTGACTAGACAGCCAAACCTTTGTAGATGACAATGTCCCTACATCATTTCCAATTAGTAGAATGTCATCCACATACAGGACAAGAAAAACCACATTAATGCCTCCAAGTTTCCTGTACACGCATGGTTCATCTTCGTTTTGAATAAAACCATAAGACTTGACAGTCTCATCAAAACGAATGTTCCATGCTCTCGATGCCAGCTTAAGTCCATAAATGGACTTCTTAAGCTTGCAAACCATGTATTCCTCGGCCTTCAGCAATGAAGCCTTCCGGTTGGCACATATAGATGTCTTCACTAAGATGGCCATTTAAAAATGCCGTCTTGACATCCATTTGCCATATTTCGTAGTCATAGTGACATGCGATGGCAAGGAGGATGCGGATGGATTTAAGCATGGCTATCGGGGAAAAGGTTTCCTCATAGTCGATTCCCTCTTTCTGAGTATACCCTTTCGCCACAAGCCTAGCTTTGAAGGTTTCCACATTCCCATCCACTCCTCTCTTCCTCTTGTATACCCACTTGCACCCAATGGGTTTTATCCCTTCAGGTGAAGCTACAAGATCCCAAACCCGATTGAGGTACATAGACTCAATCTCGGTCTTCATTGCTTCATGCCACGGATTTGCATCGGCATCAACAATAGCCTCCTCGTATCTAGTGGGGTCTTGTTCCCGATGGTCGGAGACCAGCTCAAAGGCTTCTCCGATCCATCTATCGAGAACCCTAGACACTCTCCCACTACGACGAGGCTCCATTTGCACAGGCTCTTGAGGCTGTGGCTCTTTTTGTTCCACAATCGGGTCAGAAGAAGTCGATTCTGTAGATAACTTCTCCTCAAGTTCCAACCTCGTTGAACCTTTAGTGGAAGTACTTTGATCATCTTCCAAGTATCTAGCATTTGTACTGACTAGTACCTTCTGCTCCTTAGGATGATAAAAGTAACCTCCTTTTGTCCCTTTTGGATACCCAACAAAATAGCATAGTTCTGATCTTGGTTCCAACTTGTCTCCCTTGACCAGTACATAAGCTGGACAACCCCAAATCCTGAGATGATTCAGACTTGGCTTACGCCCAGTCCACATCTCATAGGGAGTCCTAGGTGCTAATTTGGAAGGAACCAAGTTCAGAATATATGCCGCTGTCTCCAGGGCATATCCCCAAAAGGACACTGGAAGAGTAGCATGAGACATCATGCTTCAGACCATTTCCATCAACGTCCTGTTCCTTCTCTCAGCCTACTCCGTTCGTTGGGGTGTTCCCGCGCAGAGAGCTGGGATACTATCCCATGATGTACCATGTAGTCCTTGAATTCACCTATGAGGTACTCTCCACCACGATTCGATCGTAAGGTTTTGATTAATTTACCTGTCCGACGCTCCACTTCAGCCTTAAACTCTTTGAACTTGTCAAAAGAGTCAGACTTGCGTCTCATCAGGTAAAAGTAACCATACCTCGTACAATCATCCGTGAACGTGATGAAGTACTCAAAACCTCCCCTAGCTGGTGTAGACAATGGACCACACACATCAGTGTGAACAAGACTCAACACCTCATTGGCTCTATCTGCCTTTGGTGTAAAAGACCTTTTGGTCATTTTTCCCATCAAGCAGGATTCACACTGAGGCCAACTTTTTAATCTCAATGAGCCCAAAGGCCCATCATGGATTAGCCTCTGAATCCTGGTTGAGTCAATATGACTCAACCTTAGATGCCAAAGGTATGAATCATTGATATTGGTCTTTCTCTTCTTAGTTAAAGGTTCAGACTGAGCGTTATTTGATTGGTTGTTAATAGGGTTTAAAAAGAACAGATTACCATACATGTGCCCAGTACATAAAATTTCTCCATCTCTACTGATAGGAATACCAGAATGGAAAGATACAGAATATCCTTGATTAATAAGTTTTGCAACTGAAATCAAATTCTGCCGAAAATCAGGTACATATAAAATGTCTTTTAAAATCACTATCTTATTACAATAAAAAATGAGATCCAGCTCTCCCACTGCAAGGGCCCAGACATGTGCTCCATTACCCACTCAAAGCCCATGTTTGCCCTTCTTGAGTCTTCTTATCTTCCTAAACCCCTGCAAGGAGTTACATATATGATTAGTGGCTCCTGAATCAACAATCCAAGTGGAAGTTGATCCTACCATTGATATGGACTCTAGATAGTAAACATTACCTGTGGGGTTTTTCTTGGCCTGAAGATCTAGACACTCCTTTTTCCAGTGTCCCTTCTTCCCACACTTGAAGCACTTGCCCTTTGGTTTGTCCTTAGGCTGGTTCTTGGGCTGGGCTGCTGCATTCCCCTTCTTCCTCTTAAACTTTCTGGGTTTAGTCCCAGTTCTTGAAGAAGAAGCTTTAGCAATCATGGCCTTAGACTGCGGCTTCATGACCTTCTTCGCCATCTGGAGCTCCTTCATCAGTTCAGTTAAACTCATGTTGAACTTGTTCATGTTATAGTTTAACTTGAATTGAGTGAAAGAGCCCGGTAGAGATTCGAGAACCATGTCCACTTGGCTCTCGGGGTCAATGACAGCCCCTAAGATTTTCGCCTCTTCGAAAGCAGCAATCATCTTGAGCATATGCTCTCGGATTGATGCTTCCTCAGCCATCTTAGTGTTCACAATAGTTCGAAGAGCCTCCTGCCTTGCGGGCTGGCTCTTGTCTGCGAACATAGTTGCCAATGATTGACTTATGTCATATGCAGAAGCCATGTGCTCGTGTTTTGACTGGAGCACATTAGACATGGAAGTTAACATATAGCAACGTGCCATTTCGTCAGCTTTCTTCCACGCCTTTTCAGCCTCTCGCTCTTCAGCAGTGGAACCTTCCCCGATAATAGGGCAGGTTTCGTAAAGGACATACTTATACTCCTCAGCTATGAGTATTATGTCCAGGTTCCTTTTCCAGTCCACATAGTTTGGACCCGTTAACTTATTCTCCCTGAGAATAACGGCCAATGGACTAAAAGAACCTCCCACCATTTCTGAAAATCGAAAAATAAAAGAAAGAATTTAGTTTGTGAAAACAAAAAAAAATTTGTGCACTGAAAATAATTTGGCTCTTAGGAAAACTGACATAGCTTCTTGGGAAGATTAACAGTTTCCTAAGCTAAGTGTATTAACCACCACAAACTAATTTCCCTTTTAGGTAATGGTCTAGAGAATAACTCCATCGTGGGATGGCCGTTTCCTCTTATTTCCTATGGACATACCTCGCACTATAACCTCCAACGTAGGCTAGCTGATCATAGTACGTGCCTCGGGTTATTAATTACATCCTTCCATTAGATCTAGATCCTTGTGGTATCCCCATCTTATACGGGTTCACTCCCAGGGTGACGCGAGGGGAACCACGATCTCTATTGAGGACCGTGATGGAAGCCGTGGGGCCGTTAGAACCCCTCTCCCACTTAGTCTTTTAAAATAAAGGTTTTCTGGAAAATATCATTTTGAAATTTCCATTAAGTTTTTCCTTAACTCAAAAAATAAAATATCTACGTCTAATAAAATCTCTATGTCAAGGCTTATATCCTTTGAGAGATTTTCTCTATGGAATAATTTTATATAAGTTAAAACATAATGATTTCAAAAATTTTCCAATTAAAACTTTCTAGAGACTTTGGTCTCAAGTTTATTTGACAAAATCATTTTTCTAGTCCAAAACAAAACAAAATGGCTCTCCATTTTAATTTACAAAAATATCTAAATCCAATATATTTTCTATGACAAGGATTAAATCCTTTGAGAAAATATTCAAGGATTAATTTTTGTACCAATTAAAATAACCATTTAATTTTTGAAGAAAAATATTTTTCTTGTCAAAACAAAAAGTTCCCAAAGACTTTGGTCTTTGAGAAAAAGCACACATAGGTACATAGAAAAATAGCATGCTCGAAAACAGTAAACGTTTTCATGCTTTTCTATTTTTTTTAAACCTAAGTGCCCAAATAATAGAATTAAATATATTAATTAATTAATTAATTAATTATCTTGTTTAATCCTAAAATTCCTTACTAATATTTTTCATGCAAATATATTCCAAGAATATAAAAATTGCAAAAATATTAACTTCGCCTAGTATAGGACCCAAAATGAAAAAGAAAAAAAAATTTTTGACTCGGAGGTCTACTTGCACCGGCCGCATCGGATCCGGGCCCATTTGGCCTCGTGGTCCACCGCGGCCACCGTGAACCGGCCGCACTGGCATCTCCCGCATCTTCCAACCTGCCAAGCCGTGACCCGCCCAAACCGCTTCTCCTCTGCACGCGGCCCGCGTGTTTAACCGGATTTCGCCGCCCGACCCGGAATCAATTGCAATTCAATTGCAACCTTCAAAATGAATTCGGCTTGGATTGCTACAGTTGCGGCTCTACTCCAGCGGCTCGTGCGACACGGCTCTTCACACAGAAACAATGGCGGCTCGGCTTCAACGGCTTAGGAACGAGTGCATCTTCTTCGTTTTTTCTTCCGTTTCGCGCACGACTTGCGAGCATATTTTTCTTCGATTTTTATCTGTCTTCTTTAGACATTTTTACTTATAAAAACTCATCCAAAACATAACCACAACCACCTATACCCATTAAAATTGAGTTTACACGATTAAAACATCAAAGCCAAAAATTTATAGTATGCTCCTATGCTTCAAACGGTGAAGCTTACATCAAGCCTATCCCAAACCAAAATAGCGAAGGATCATAGGTATAATCATCTTCTCCAATTTTATTAACTACCATGCTTCCAATATTGATCAAAACCAGTGTCTTTGATACCACATTGAGGGAAGAAGAAAACAGCGGAGCATGCACTGTACTTGAAAAAAATTGGAGAAAAAATAACCGCGAGCCATAAAGGCCATACGGAAGCGTGAAGATCATACCTTTGCACTCCTTAACCCTTCTAGGTTGAGTAGGAGTGGATTGAATGACTGGAATCGCCCCACTTTGTCCACTTGAAGAAGCTTCTGGTTGAACACCCGCTAGCCTTCTACTCCATCTTGTTTGCATGAACGCCTAGCTTTCAAGCTCTCGGGATATTCTTCTGCCTAACCTCTAGTCGGTAACACAACATAGAAGAAGAATGGTCTCAAATCTCCTTGGTTCACTCGCTATTGATTAGCAAAGTCCAAGGAGAAAACCAAGAAGAGGGAGTGGCGTGAGACAGAGAGAGAGAGAGACGTGAGTCTTGTGTATTGTTAGGGAAATTATGGTTTATTTTCTACCAGAGACTAGTTTTTTATTGGTTAGCTAAAAACAGGTCTCTCATTATCTGATAAACATATCCTGGGATTTCAAAACACCCGGATGTTATCCTGAGAATCAGTTTGGCGTAACCCTAAACTCCTTTTAACCGTATCTGGAAAAAACCCTAAGGTCCAAGCTATTGGGCCAGAAAAATATTTATTATTTTCCTTGGACCCAAAAGGCCCAAAATAATAAATATTAATTATTTATTTCCTGGGTTTATATAAACAACCCAATAAATAATTAATGGGCGCAAATGAATCATAATAATTAATCTTTAATTATTTATTTCTTGGGCCTATATAAACAACCAAATAAATAATTAAACAATAATTATTTCCCCGAGTTTAAGCCCAAGTTAATTTCTTAATTATTCATACTTGGACCTAGGCC
>JANUWF010002296.1:0-19545 GCA_026120185.1 Voacanga thouarsii
TTTTTCCAGCGTTGTTTCCTTATTCAGCCCTAGCCGAAACTCCTCCAATTTTCTGTACAGTCTTTCCTTAAACAGCCATGAACTGAACTCCATTGTCTTCCCCAACCTTCTGCACAAAAATCCTATCATGGCTGACCTAAAAGATTTCCAAAAAAATTACTGCAATCATGCTTGATTAGTTACCAAAATTCCAGCCACCATAATTTAACAACCTTCCATAAAAGATCCCTCAAATAACCAGACCTTCCATTCACCATTATACTCCTTATTTTCGGCCACCCTTAGCCTCCCTCAACCAGCTTTCATCCAGCTGAAATACTGCACAAGCTGTCGGCCATGGCAGCATTCCAAAAGCTCTCCAATAATCAAAGATATTCTTGTATATTTAGTTTCCAAATTTGCTTCCCAAAAATATTATTCAAGGATTTCAACAACTAACCTTTCCTTTTCCCTTCTAAACCAAAAAATCATCTACCAAACCCTACAATCAATTCGGCAGCCCTAAACCCTACAAAAATTCGACAGCCTCTAATCCCAAAAGCTCTTTATTCTCTTCAACCTTCAAGAACACATAGCTCGCTAAGAACACCTACTCCTTCCTTTCACCTAATACCTCTCCAAATCACTTCAAACGTCTTCTAAAAATTCTAGATTTCATCTATACACTACAGTGAATCCATCCATACCATTTTTAACATCAAACAGCAAAATACAACTCGCACTTTTAGATAAAAAACCAGAAATTTTGTGAAGGCTCAAGAACACCTTCAAGGTAGGTTTATTCAATCGACTTCATCTTCGCTAATCTTCAATCTCTAATGAACATATATGTGTTTAAGCATGCTAATGGACTTTTTTCTTCTCTTCTCTCTCTCTCTCTCTTAGCCGAATGGCTTCTTCTCCATGGTCATGCTTCATTCATCTTCTTTGGACGGATTTAGATATCTAGGGGTTGAGATTCATTTGAAACTCCTTCAAGGTATTCATCAATCAAGTAAGCCTTTTTAACCCTTCTTTTAAATTCTAGATTCATGTCTCTAGGATGATGTTGATCGAAGATGAATCATGAATAGGGTTGAGTATATATTGTCGTGATGAGTTGAGATTGAAGCATGAATATATGTATGAATATGTTGGAGATGGGATTTATGCATGGATGGGTTATCTTGTTTGATTGTATGATTTTTTTAGGTTTAATGCATGTCTTCATGATCAAGTATGCTAGAGATTATGTCATCTATGATGAATAGGATTTATATTCTTGTGTGATTATTAAAGCTATGATTATATTTATGCTAGTAAAGGTTAGATCATACCTTAGTAAGTCTAGATCTATGCTTATATGCATGATTTGGATGAGTTGATGAATTGAAGGATTGTATAAGTTCATGATTGTGGTTGGCCATAGAAATATGATCATGACCTAGTTGTCCCTAAGCTAATTTTTATTTCATGAATAAAATATTTCATAATATGATTTTTCTAGTAATTTCGAAAAAAAACCCTAGGAGGGATACATTTGGATTATTATATATAATAAGGATATTTTAGTCGAATAACTAATAGCTTTTGCTAGAAAAATAATATATATATATATATATATGTAGATATTATATAAAATAATGAAATTAACTAAAGCCTTTTATGGAAATAATCATAATAGTAAAAATATTTATTACTAAAAATTTAATTATTTTCTTTTAATCAAAACCCATTAAAAATTTATTTGTTATTTTTCAAGCAAGACTCATTAAATTTATTTTCAACTAATTTTAGTTATCAATTATTTTCTAACAACTAAATTATTAATAAATCATTATTTTACCTTATACCACCTAGGACTCTTCATCAAATAAACTCTAAATTTTTCTTAGCAAGATTTAAACCTTCAACTTATTAGTACTTATTTCCCAAAACCTTAATTATTTTAAATATCAAATTAGGCTTAACTTATAAACCTATTTATTTATTGTTTGGCCTTAAAGCTTGGGACACTAGGATCATGGTAATAGTGAGTTGAGTTGTTTTAAATTGAGAAAGTGAATTTTGGCTTGAGTTTGATTGTGGTTTGTATTTGTCTATGCGGGGTCGGGTCAGTCCGTTGGAGACCTTTTATTGTGAGCAAGGATCGGGTAAGCTCCCGCATAAAACCCGATTGATGTAAAATGTTTATTATGGCAAGCCAAATGTAGAGTGCATGGACACTCAGTTCTGCAAAGGCAATTGAGGATTAACTTCTTTCTCTTTTCAAACAAACAAATTATTTGAAAATCAATAAGCAAGCTTACCCAATCTCAAAACTCTTTCCAAAATTGAATTTGACAAAGACTTTGGAAACCCTTAATTACTTTTTCATGTGGAACGGTGTTTTATTCATTTTCTCCCAAGTGGGAAATGTCGTTGAGTACTCAATAAGGGTGGACTGCTAGAACTAGTCTTTGAAGGGTTAGAGTGAGTCTCTTAGTAGGTGGCCACCTCTCGAGTGGTGAGTCCTTCTTGGATAAGATGTCAATCCAATAGGTCGTGCCGGTTCGAGCTAGCAGTTGTTTAGTTTTCGAGTCAAGTGATCGTGTTTTGTCGAGAATGGACACCCGGTTGTTGTTTGGGTATAGAGAATGAGGAGTATCTTGCCCAAGTAGGCCAATCACCTACCCTTTTTTTTTGTCGGTTTGTACAAAGTGTCGGCATTCGACCGGTTATGGGGCCCAACGTGTGGTAACCCATGATCATTTCTTTTGAGTGGTTGATTTTATTGATTATGTATGGCTGAAAAAGCTAAAACACCACTCTTGCTTTTGAGTAATGTTTATTGCTTGCCAGTATTTCTCTTATAAAGGTTTTATACTTTGCATTCACGAACTATTTCCACTGGACATTCAAAGCATACACAGATTTATCGAGATTTCGTCTCATCACCTTTTTACCATGATTTCAAGTTGATTCTGCTTGTGGGGATGAGTAGCTAGTGTTATCTGCCTTGGAAGAGATTGTTGTCATTTATTTTTATGTATTACTTTGGGGAGTTGAGAGTGGATAATTTTATTTATGGATTTTTTTTTGGGAATTCATGGATTTATTCTTGGGATGTAATAAATTTTAAGTTAAAGTATTATTTTTATTCCGCTTGTTTATTTGTGTGACCTAGTTATAAAGACCCCTTATCCTTTGGACGAGGCGATATCCCCGGCCCTAGCGGGCCTAGTAGCGGGGTGTTACATGTGATATCCTGACCGTTCTCTTGACATGGTGCACAAAGTATAGTGCCATATACATTCATGATGCATGGCTTCATAGTGAACTTTATTAGAGTGGTTATTTCTTTTAAAGTTGAGAACTTTTACTTTACAAATGCCGATAAAACACCCTTCGGTGCTCAAATGTAAATTTACTGGACTAGCGAGACTTTTTGTTATGATTTGTTCAAAACTTACATACATAAACTATTTTCCCTGAAGCTGCCTTGAGCACACACGGGACTTATTGGAAAATATTTCTCACACATTTTATATCATGTCTTCGGGTCAATCTCGCATGGAAGGTCAATTTACTTATGCTACCACGAGCTTGGAAGAATTATCTTAATGTATTTATTTGTTAGAGATTGTGGTTACCATCTATTTGTTCAAGACTTGTATTAGCATTGTTTTGAGATTGTAATAAGTCTATTATTAAGTTATTTGTTTCTATATTTTCTATTATCTAGTTATAAAGATCCATTATCCTAAGGATAGGACGACATCCCCACCCCTTTTGCGGTACATAGGTAATGGAGTGTTACAGATGGTATCAGAGCCTATGTTTAGGTAGCTATTGGAACTATTTAGATTTGTTACATTATGTATTATAATCTCTAATACTAATCTATGGGTTATGAATGTTTACCCAAGATTAGCCTTTCTTTTATGGGTAGATCACCTATTCCAATTCCTCTAGCGGAAGTATCCTCTTCTAGTACCAAACCCTAACTCTGGGCCGATTAGTTTGAGTTAGAGAGCGGTGATAGTGAGATGGAGATTGATTTTTTCCCCAACCTTATTGTGCCTAATGATAGTAAGAAAGAGAAGATGGAGGTTAAGGTTGTTGAACTAGAGTTACCCGAAGCGGGAAGGGGTGTTGAGGTAATGCGGCGGCGGACCCTCCCATACCGATAGATTGTTTTAGTCTCAAATATCAAGGGTGAGGAGGAAGCTCCTGATCATAACTTAGGCGAAGAGGGAAGAGAGGAGATGGGTGATACTAAGGGTGAGGGAGGTGAGGAGCTGAGTGATATTGACGACGAGGGAGGAGAACAGGATGGATGATTCTAATAGTGAAATAGAATAGAGGATGGAAGAGTCCGATGAGGAGAAGAAGGAGGCAGCTATACTTCCTCGGACTCCATCAATAGGAGAGTTTGACACTATCCCTTTTGGTTGTGACTTTGAGGAGTCTGGTGATAAAGGTCCCAGTTAGAATGATAGACTCACCCTGGGTATGAGAGAACTTCAGGAGTTAGTCTTAGGGGCGAAGGACAAGGGAAAGAGGAAGGTGGAGGAAAGTCCTAGGAAGAGTAGAGAAGTGAATAGACTACAGGAAGAGAAGTGTATGAGAGAACCTAATAGTTGTACACTTAAGTTTAGATTAGGAATAGACTGCGGGAGAAGAGAAGTGATGGATGGTTTGTAGAATCTATTTCCATCTACTTGAGTGATGACTAGAGTAGTGAGAAGACTTAGTGGATTTATAATGTAATTTGTCGATTAGGGAATCTGTTTATTGAATTCATAGCCTTATTTACTTTCTTGGCTATAAGTATCTGATTCCTATAGAAGTATCATCTATGATATCCAATTTCTTTATGTTAAAGTATCATTTATTTTGAATAAAGTTTTTGAGTATTTCACTTCTTTCAAAAAGAAAAAAAAATACTATCATATGTTCAGTATGTGAGCTAAAGTTATAAATATTGTCTTTGCATTCGTATATATGCATTTGCCCACCTATAATTGTGGTGATGATGATCAAAGATGCACCTAGACGTAAAATTACGATAAGAGGCGGAGCTGGTTATGCCAAAAAACCTTCAACACACGAAGACAAGCAAGCGAGCACTCGCAGACTAGATGTGAGAAAAGAGCATGAAGAAGAGCAAGAGACAGAACCTCAGGGATCTTCTAAGTTGACAATTGGATTGGCCTAATTAAGACCCTACCGTTGAATTTAGCGAGTTGGAGAAATATAGTTATTGGAGGAAATAAGTTAATGCCATAGGTGATGACCACGTTGGTTGAGCAGAGAGGACGTGAGATCGGATGCAACCGTAGTGCCAAGTTAATTCTTTATTTCTTTTAAAAGAATATGCTCTTTTATCTTTGTTCTGTGTAGAAATATATATATATATATATATATATATATATTGTGTAGTGTCCTATTCATTTGAGTAGCAATAAGCTAGACTATAAGAGATGGATTTATCAGCTGTGAATAATTATAGATTTTCTTATTAGTTAGTTAAGCATTCTTTATCGTGCAAGGAAGTAAGGGCCTATAGGTTTGGTTCGAGAGATAAAATTCTGGCTAGAGAAGTAAAATTTATTAGGAATCTGACTTGTTTCCTTTTGAGAACTATGTTAGCATATTAGGCATGGAATGATGGTCAAAGTAAGGAGTTAAGTTGGTTATAGAGATAGAATAATACATCTTTGTGAATCAGATGGGTATGATTAAATTTTAGAAGAGGTAAGGTGAAGGAAGTGTAGAGCATAATGCTAGGAGCGAAGGTTCATAAACTATTGTTGAAGGAGTACTAAAGATGTCTAGCCTAGTGTTGTAGCTTGTGAGACCCAGTAGTAATGGTATAAGAAAAGGTTGGAATTTTAAAGCTATGTATAAACCAGAGAATATTGGATAGTTTAGTCATCAAAGATATATATGGTTACTCCTAAGTTAGACTTGAGATAAGCATATTATTAGGTATGAATTTGAGAAAAAGATATACTTGAGATTGCGACTAACATTGGGAATAGGTACTAAGGACGGGTGGTGATGCCATACTAATTGACAAAGAATCTAATGCTTGTGGAGTAGATGCATAAGCTTTCAACCCTCCTTTGATAATTTTGTGGTGACTTTTTAGACAATACCGGGTGTATTTTGAATTCCATAAAGGACGTGGAACAATTGAAATTAGTGTTAGAAAGTGGAGACAACATAAATTTCTATTAACTAAGGAAAGTGAAAGTTTAGTATAGCATAGTTCTATTTCTGGAATGAGAGGTAATCAGGGGCAGTTTTAAGGTAGCCCTAGCCAGGGTAGAGGCTGCATGGAATGTCACCAAGTATTGTGTCCAAGCAGGATCCTAGATTTTCTGTAAGATTTTAGACTAACTTCCTAGAGATAATGGGATCAACTAGGAAGTTCTGTGCTGCTGCCTATTTTCAAAATTCATAGGCAGTCGAAGAGACTTATTCATATACTAAAGGACTTGTTTAGGGCATGTATACTAGACTTTCTTAATAATTGGACTGAAAGCATACCGCATGCCAGTAGGCCTACAACAACAATTATCGATCCTCTATTAGATTGCCCAATATGAAGCGATATAAAGCCAGACATGTCAATTACCATTATAGTAGGGATAAATGGAATATAGGCAGATTATCAAATCCGGCGAAGTTCGTGTTCAAGAAAAGGCGGACAAGGCAAAAGTAACAAGAGAAATACTGAAGACGACTCGGAGTCGGCAAAAGAGCTATACGAATGATGGAACTAACATCTATAGATTGGGCTTACTAGACATTTTATTGAGATTACGAGACGTATTTCATATATCTAAGCTAAACATGTATGATCCTGATCCAAAATATATTTTAACAATGAACCTTTACTATTGTAACCTAATTTGGGTTACATAGAGAAGCTGATTGAGATTCTAAATTGAAGCAGCAAGACTCTTCGAAATAAGCAGATACCAAAGATAAAAGTATTATGGAAGCATCACGATACTGAAGAAGCTAATTAGATTATTGCAACCATAGCCAATACTAAAATAGAAATTGGAGGTGGTAGCGATGGAATTTATCACCGACTTGCTTATGTCAAAGACCCAAAAGGAAGCCATTTAGTTAGTGGTTAATCGACTAACAAAGACAGTGCACTTTATCCCTATAAGTATAAGGCACTTTATGGACGGTTAGCTCAGACATATGTTCGGGAAATAGTAAAGTTATATGAAGTACCCTTAATTATCGCTTCTAACCGAGACCCAAGGTCTACATCGTAGTCTTGGGCAATGTTCGAAATAACTATAGGTTTTGATTTAAAGTTCGAGCATGCTCGCACATAAGATGCCACATGGGGAGCGGAAGAATGGATGAAGCGAGAGATATCCCGACTTGAGAGAAAGATACACGCTTGAATTTCGAGGATGAAATTCTTCTAAAGAGAGGAGGATGTAAAACCCCACCTAAACCTACCCTAAAGTTAGAGAGGGATGGGGTGCATATCATATCATCTTGCATAAAATATATTTCTTGAATGATTTTGTATGCCTTAGAAAGGTAGTATATGGGTTATATGGTTTATTTATACTTGTTGAGTAGTAAGGGAAAAAAGAAAATTTTGATTGAGGTCGAAATAGGAAAAAGGCTTGAGGCTTGAGATAAGAAGAGAATTTTGTTGGGAAAATAAAAATACAAGTTAGTGTGATTAAGTGGTTAGAGCTTTGTAATTTAATCTCTAATGTCTTGAGTTCAAATGCCATCACCTAAGTTTTATTCATAATTATCTTAACATATGTTTGAATTTTTTATTTTATTACATTCCTTAAAGTTAGGAATATTGCCTTTGGAAAAACACATTGGTAATGTCCTGACAATGTGATCTGGTCCTAAAAAGAATTCAAGAAGAATTCTTGTCTCCATTATTTTTGCAAACCTTATCCTAACATCTTTGAATTCAAACTACTCATATTTCTTTAATTCACTTATATATCTATAAAAGTCTTAGATAATTCCTTCCTTGGAGTTTTGTAAATTTCAGCTCTTGTGGGATAGGAGGTTGGCCGAATTTGTGGTGGAGAAATAGGAAGAGGTTCTCAATTAAATCACCATAGTTATTCCTCCAAGAACTTCATTGTCTTCTTGTTTTGGTTAAAATCTAGAAAATTTTCTATATTTTCTTCACGGCAAGTTTTTGAAATTTGCAGCCACCTTTCTTTATCTAATTCTTGCAAAGAACCAGACAATCTTGTGTGAAGATGAAATCTGAAACACTTTGGAATTTCGTAGCCTTACAAGCTACACCTAACCAGAATTTTTTTCAAGCAAGTAACTAAGCTCTGGACATGAACATTTAGCCATTCATTTGTCAACAAGAACACCTAAAACTTTCTTCTTTCTTCTCCAAGATGGTGGCTGGAAAACCACCATTAATAGACCTTCAAATAATCCTAAACTGCAGCTGCAAATTCAGTTCATGGAGCTTTGAAAAATCTGCTCAAAATCCTCCCAAAATCACAAGAGTTCTTAAGCTAAAATTCCAGAAATTTTCCAGCATTGCCTATTCAATGTTAAGTCCATTTTCTTCGTCAAACTTCATCATATTTTCAGCCAAATGTAGCCATGGACAGAACACCTAGGCTTCTCCATCTACCTTGGTCATTTGGACTCCATTAACACACCTCAAAACACTCCTATCTTCACTCCAATCAAAATTATTCAAACTTCAAAATTAATTTCCAAATTTTTGTTCCATTAAACACTCATCTAGTAGGATAATAAAACTAGAAATTTCTCTGCTATATCATAGCCATTTTCAGCTAGCTCAAAGCTGAAACAACTCTCCATTCCATGATCAAATCATAGCTAGTTCAACCATACACCATTAAAGGACAAGAAACTTTGAAAGAGCAAATACCATTACCTAATTCCCTACCTCAAAAATCTCCACCTTTCTCTCAATTTAAAATTTGAAAAAGCTGAAACTCTCTCTCTCCTTTTTGGATAACTAAAAGCCTCCCCATAGATAGGCTATTTGGCCATCATTCACATACATACACACGAAATCACACACCCTCTCTCAATTCCTCTCAAAAACATCAAGAACACACACAAAGCTTCTTCAACCTTCAGTCGCCTCTATTCATCACAAATCACTCCAAGAACCTTTAAACCAACTAGGATTCGGTCCATACTCCCTCATAGGCCATTCCATAACATCAAAAATACTAAAGTTGATCTTCCATTCGTATCAAACATAACTTTTCTATCAAGAACAAGAAGAACATCAAGAAGGTAACTTTAAACACCTAGAACCTTCTTCATCTCAGTATCACCATTTCAATATCATCCTAATCTCTTTCTCTCTATTTCTCTCTCTCTCTCTCTCTCTTGGCTGAACCTTGGATGGCCATTGTTGGACAAACTTCAACCAAGGAAGGACTCTCAAGCACTCAAGGACCTCCATTAAGCAAGGTGATATCTTCATCTAACGTTCATCAAATCAAGTATTTCTTTCTTGATCTTCTATTTATATTCTCAAACTCGAGACTCTTAGATGATGGATTTGATAGGTTGATTGAATAATGTGGGGTTGGAGATATGTATGTGGGTGAAGGGAATGGAATTAAGATATAAATATTAGAATGAATGTTTTGACTTATGGATTATTCTTTAAGATCATTATATGTTTATTTTGAGTAACAACTTTATGGATATTTTGGTGTATGATAGACATTAATGTGAAACCCCACCTAAAGCCAACCTTAGAGTAAGGGGGATGCGATGCATATCGTGTTATTCTGCATAAAAATATACTATTTGAATGATTTTATGTGCCTTAGAATTATGGTTTATAGGTTAAATGACTTATTTATGCTTGTAGGGTAGAAAGGGTAAAAAGGTAATTTTGCTTGAGGTCAAAATAAGAAGATGGCTTGATGTTTACATAAGAAGAATATTTGGGTAAAAAAATAAGAATAAGAGTTGTTGTGGTTAAGGGGTTAGAGCTTTGTGAATTAATTTCTAAGGTCATGAGTTCAAATCCCATCACTTAAGTTTTATTCACAATTATCTTAGCTATGTTTGAATTTTTTTTTTTTTTTTAAATTTTCTTACATTCCTTAAAGATGGGAATGTTGTCTTAAGGGAGACATGAAGATAATGTCTTGATCATGTGATCGTGTCCTAAAAAGAATTCTAGAGGAATTCTGGTCCTTTTAATTTCTCTAGCCTTATCCTAACATCTTTATAATTTAAACTATCCTTAATCCATTAATCCATTCTTTTAATTCCAAAAAAAAAAAAAATCTAAGATGAACCCTTAGCCTTGAAATTCATAAATCAGTCTTGAGGGATAGGGGATTGACAAAAATAGGGAGGAGAGTTAGGATGGGTTTCCAAGGAAAATAAATCACCATAGCTATACCTTCAATCCTACCTTCATTTTGTTCATCATTTGGTAAAGGAAAAATCTGAAAATTTTCCAGAATTTTTGCATGATGGTTTTCAAAAATTTCAGCCAACATTCTTACCCCATTTACTACCCGAAAAATGGTCATTTTGTGTAGGTTAAAGGTGAAAAATTCTGAGAATTTTTGGACTGCACAACATTTGCAAACCAGAATTTTCCTTCAGCCAATTCGCTGCATTAAAGTAGGATTTGAAGCTACCTTTAAGTCATAAGAACAGCTGAAACTTCCTCTGTTTTTCTTCAGGAAGAAGGCTGGAAAACCACCATTAAAAGACCTTCAAACACTGTCAAGAATCAGCTGTAAATCAGGCCAAAGAATGTAGAAAATTCTGCACCAAAAACCATCTCCATTCTAGGCACTCTTGAAGCATTGAAAACCAGAAAAATTTCCAGCTTGTTGTTTCAACGCAAAGGCCGAAAACTTGCATTCAAACCTCTGAAAATTAGACCTTGTTCAGCCATGGACTGGACACCATTGATCTTCATACTAACCTTGAGTGCTTGGACTCCATGATTACACTTCAAAAAGCTCCTAAGATTACTCTATCCAAAACTCATTTTAACTTCAAACTAATTCCAGATTTTTTTTTTTTTTTTTTTGCTCCATTAAAACACTCTTGTAGCAAGTGATTAAACCAAAAATTTCTCTGCCATTATAGATCATTTTCGACCAGCATTATAAGCTAAACAACTCTCCATTCTTTGCACTAAACCTAGCTTGTTCAATCTTACACCATCGAAGAGCAAGAGACCTCCCATGAACAACCACCATTAACTAATCCTCTACCTCAAACAACTCCTCATTTTTCTCCATCTAAATTTAAAAAAAAAAAAAACTGAACACCTCTCTCTCCTTCTTGCTAAACCGAAACTCCTAACTATGCTAGACCATTCAGCCAACAACAATTCCAGAAATTCTCCAGCCATTTTCTCTCAAACTCTCTCAAGAACACCAAGAACACACACTTCACACCTTCAAGCCTAAACCTATCCAAAACATCTCAATCACTCCCAAAAACTCCAGATCACTCATATTTAATCCCTAACCTTCATTTCTTGCCTTTATAACAAAAAATCATGAAAACCAGAATTTTTGAACGGATCAAAACCAGTTTTTTTTGTTGAAGGTTCCAAGAACATCAAAAGGTAAAACAAGAACAACCTCCTTGTTCTTTCTCTTCTACTCAACTTTTAATATTCTATTATGATGCCATTCATCTCTCTCTCTCTCTCTCTCTCTCTCTCTCTCTCTCTCTCTCTCGCTCTCTTGGCCGAAATGGTGATGACCAACCATGGCTGTTTTCGGACCTCCAAAAAGGCTCTCAAGCGCGTGGACCTTCACTAATCAAGAAACCTTCATCAAGCAATCATCTATCAAGTATTTCTTCTTGAATCAACCTTTTTAATTTTTGGAGTCATGTCGCTTAGGTGTTGATAGGAAGATTTAATATAAATGGAGGTTAAGTATATGTATATGGATGAAAGGGATGGAGTTAGGACATGAGAGTTGAAATGTATGATTAGATCTCATGAATTTTTCTTTTGAATCAATATATGTGTATCATGGTTAGGAGATTTGTGGATGTTGATGCATGCTAGATGTTATGACACCAATGGTGATTAGGCCTTTATGTTCCTAATCTTCAATGAAGCTATGAATGATGATTATACCTAGTAGGAGATTGGCCATGTGTTAGTATGTGTTAGTTCAAATGTATGTTCATGAATGGATTAGCTTATTATTTGATTTTAGGCAATGTGTTCATGAATCTTTTCTCGCAATAGGAAATCACGGTAAATGATTATTTTCTTTGTTAATTCTAAGATTATTTTTATTAACAAATTTTATCACTTTAAATAGAATTACTATTATATTTTCTCTATGAAATTCGAAATTGCTAGGTATGTTTAGAAATAGAATATTAATTAAAATATTAATATTTTTATTAGTTAAATAAATAAAATCTTTTATTAAATATATATGTATATATATAAAATATTAGAATTAATTAATATCAAATGACCTTGTAGACCATCATAATTAACCTTACTAAAACTTTTAACTATATCCACAAATATTATTTATATTAAAATTTATTTATTATTTAATAATTAAAAATTAAATATAATTTATTTATTATTAATTTTATTGGTCATTTGTTATCTATTAATTATTAATTAAAATTTAAGTGTAATTTATTACTTATAATAATAATATTTAAATATTACCATTTACTAATATTATTTGGGACTTAGTATTATTCAATATTTAACACTAGTTTATTTATTAGCAATAATACTCATAGTTATTATTTGAAGCTATAACTTATTAGTATTTTTTTAGAACCCCTAGTTATTTTAACTCATCAAGCTAGTTTTTTTTTTTATAAAAAACTTTGTCAACCAGTATTAAAGCCTAGACATTTTGATCATGGTTAGTTGTGGTTGTGACTAGTTGAACAAGGAATTATTTATGCAAGGCAGATATGGTCCAGAGGTTATCTTATACTCTATGTTTACCCCAAGCGAGGTTAGGTTAACCTTGGATGATTTTTGTGTTGAAGAAGAGCAAAGGATCAGATAAGTTCCTGCAAGGAGTCATTGGAAAACCAAATGTAGCAAGCCAACTCATTCTATACGTGAATTTGTGTTGTAAAGCAATTATGGACAATTTTCTTTTTCTTTCAATCAAGTAATCTATTTGAAACTATGCAAACAATTTTACACAAAACGCTAAACTTTTCATAAAACCAACTTGGCAAGAAGTTTAGAAACCATAATTGTTATTTTCAAGTAAATTATTGTATGATCACTTTTTCTCCCAAGTGGAACAAACAATGTTGAGTACTTAATAAGGGTAGATTACTAGGACCAGTCTTTGAAGGGTTAGGGTAAGTCTCTTAGTAGGTGGCCACCTCTGAGGGGTGAGTCATTCCCGGATAGGATGCCAGCCCTGTAGATCATATCAATCCGAGCTAGCAAGTTCAATTAAGTGGACTGTGTGTTTCTGGAGTGGACAACTGGTAAGTTTGGGGTGTAGAGATGGAGGAGTATCTCACACGGTAGGTCGTACACCTACCTTGTGTCAGTATACTCAGCGTGTGGCATTCTTATTGTTATATCGTCATGGTGCACAAAGTGTGGTACCATGGCTACCCCTTTTGAGTGGTTGTATTTATTGTGCACATGTATGTTTTGGAAAGCAAAACACCACTCTTTATTTATGACATTTATTTAATACTTGCCAGCACTTTCTTTTGTGAAACTTTTAGAACTTGCATACATGAATTGTTTTATCTGAAACACTCAAAGCACACACGGGCTTACTGAGATTTTTATCTCACCACCTTTTATACCATGTTTTCAGGTCGATCCTGCTATGAAGGTTATTAGCTAGAATGTTGCCTATGTCTTGAAAACTCTCTATTATTTTTCTTATGTATTGCTTTTGAGAGACAGTAGCAGATAATTATTTTTGAATTTGTTCATGTATTGCTAGGTTATAATAAGGTTAATTTTGAAGTATTTCTTTTATTTTATTTTGTATGACCTAGTTATAAAGACCTCTGATCTTGTGGACGGGGCGACATCCCTAGCCTTAATGGGCCTAGGTAGTGGGATGTTACCTAAGGTATATTATTGATAGTATATCCTTTGTTTTATTAAGGTTAAATCTTTTTTACTAACCTGGCTTATTTATGCCATAGGATGGTTAGAATGATTAGAACTGCGAGGAAAGGGCAGCAACGGCATCCACCCATCCCTATCAACCCAGAAGATTTACTAGTGCCTCAGCCTGCATCACAGCCTGCACCTCAACCAATCATTCCCTTAGATGAGAGGAGTGATGATGAGGTTCAGATTATTGAGCACCCCCAATATCTATAATAGACTTAGTTACTGATAGTGAAGATGAGGAAATTAACATGGAATATATCCCACTCCCACCTAGTCCCGTGACTAATTTAATTGCTGATAGTGATGACCCAGGGGAGATAGACTATAAATCTCCATCTAGACCTTCTTTTGTACCCCAACCCAAGTAAGTTGAAACCAGGGAGAGTTTTAGGAGACCCGGGAAGGAGCCAATGCACTATGGGTTCGTGAATGGGGCTAGGATAGACTTTTCTAGGAATTCAGGAGGATAGTTGTATAATGCTGACTTTGAAGACTCTAATGAGGATTAGAGAGGCTAAGTTCTGCTATGCTTAGGACATTTTATTTACAGCTTTCAATAAACCCTTGTGCTAGGAGTCCATTTATGTTCATTACTTTAGTTCAAAAATTTATGCAAATAAATGTACTAGGTGTACTCTAATTTTGAAAATATGCAATTCTTTATACAAAACATGCATCTAATTTCCTTCTGCTTAAAGCTGAATATGAATGCATGCTCAATTTAAATGTTTTAAACTTTGTTGCATAAAATCATTATCTAGGGCATGGTTTAGAATGGCACCCAAGTGTCATGCATCCACATCCGATAGAAGGAGATGATCGATCACGACTGGATTTGGGCCAATTTCATGGAGGCATTCAGAGTCGAATATATCCCTCAGTGGATAGTAGAGAAAAGGGAGGATGAATCCAGAATCTGAAGCAAGGGGGTATGACGGTGGCATACTATGCAGCACATATTACTCAATTGTCAAAGAACTACAAAAGGCTAGTGGATACCAAGTAGAACAGAACAAGACAATTTGTCAAGAAGTTGAGGCAGGAGTTAAGAAGGGAGTTGGTGTGAAACCCTAGTCAAAACCAACCTTAGAGTAAGGGGGTTGGGATGCATAACATACTTTACTGCATGATTAAATATATTTTTATTTGATTTTATGTGCCTTGGATTCGAGTTCTAATGTCTTGGAGGCTTGTTGGAGAATATTGAGTGAGAAGGATAAAATGGTAATTTTTGCCTGAGGTGAAAATAAGGAGATAGCTTGAGGATTGAATAGGAAATAAGTTGCCAGTGAAAATGACAACAAGAGTTGTTGTGGTTTAGTGGTTAGAGCCTTAAAATTAATTCTTGAGGTATTGGGTTCAAATTCTACCATAGGAGCTTTAGCTTGGTTAAATTTTATTTCTGTTTGGGAAGTAATAATTTTGGCCTTAGTGGTGCTTGGAGTAGGGTAGAGATGTTGTCCTATGGGAGGCATGATAGGAGTCTTCAAATCCTACTAATTTGTTCTACTCAAATTTCCAAAAAGGAATTCATTTTTCCTTGATCTTTGATTTTTCCTTAGTTCTCAAATCATGAGGTTGAGCAAGTTGTTCTAGATATTTTCTTTCCAGAAATTTCAGTAAAGTGCTATGGCTTTGTAAGATCAAAATGTCTTAGTGAAGGACTTCTTATGGTCCGAAAATGTGAAAGAGTTGTGGGAGATTTCAAGAGGAAAATTCCTTTAGTGAGCTTGTTGAAAATTCACTCTAGCTAGTTCATCTTCCTTCTTGGAATGGACTGAAATTTTCCGGCTTATTGTACCCTTAAGATGTCGAGTTTCTTAGCTAAAATTCCCTCCCAAATGCTGCAAAAAAAATGGTCTTTTGGATCAGCTTGCAATCTGAATTCTTTAGCCATTTTCGGACTGCTCAAAGCTGGAGCAAAACCAGGAAAAATTCCTGTACAAATTGCAACTTTGAGAGTCCAAAACCAAGCTGTTTTCTTCCAGATTTTGTTGAGCACTTTAGCCAAGTTTTTCCTCCATGAAGAAGGCTGCAAACCAGCCTTGAACACCCCTGAAATTCCCCTTCAAACTCTCTACAAGATGGCTGGAAAATGGCAGCCGAAAAAGCTGTCCAGAAATTCTAGCCTAGCGAAATTCTGGACAGTCCAAATTGTCCAACTTTGTTTCCTAATCTTCCTCCAGCCGAAACACGATCATTGTTCTGTATAAACCTTCCTTAAACCTCCAGTAACTGAGCTACATTTTTCCCCTTAAACTTCTGCACGAAATTCAAACATGGCTGCCCGAAAATCTCTCTAATAAATCCCTACAATTATGCTTGATTGACTACCAAATTTCCAGCCACCATAGTTTAGCAACTTTCCATAATGTATCCCTCAAATAACCAGACTTCTTCTTCACAATTATGCTCCCTATTTTCAGCCACCATGAGCTTCCTTAAGCCAGCATTAATCCCACCAAAATTCTGCTCAAAGCAGTCAGCCATGGCAGACTTCCAAAGCTCTCCAACAATCAAGATATTCTAGGATATTTAGTTTCCAAATTTACTTTCTAAAAATATTCTTCAAGGATTTTAACAACTAACCTTTCCTTTTCCCTTCCAAATCAGAGAATCATCTTCCTAAACCCTACAGAAATTCGGCCAGCCCTAGTTCTCACAGAATTTCGGCAGCTGCAAACTACAATCTCACAAATTCCTTCAACCTTCAAGAACACACACACTACACCAAGAACACATACTTCTTCCTTTCACCTAATACCCCTCCAAACCACTTCAAACCTTCTCTAAAAGCTCCAAATTTGACCTACTCACTGCCGTGAGTCCATCAACACCATTTTTAACATCAACTCCACAAATCAACTCGCTACATCGGATCAAAACCAGAAAATTCGTGAAGGTTCAAGAACACCTTCAAGGTAGGTTTGTTCTAACAACTTCATCTTCTCCAATCTTGATCTCTAGTGAGAATATATGTGAATTGACATGCTAATGGTCCTCTCTCTCTCTCTCTCTCTCTCTCTCTCTCTCTCTCTCTCTCTCTCTCTCTCTCTCTCTCATGGCCGAAACTCCTTCTTTTGGCCGGATGGCTTCTTCCTCCATGGCCATGCTCCCTCCACATTCCTTAGACGATTTTGGGCATCTAGGAGTTGAGATCCATTCTAAACTCCTTCAAGGCATCCCTCAACCAAGTAAGTCCCTTCAATCTTTCTTTTAAATTCTAGATTCATGTCTCTAGGATGATGTTGATAGTATGTGGATTGTGATAGGATTTGAGTATACATTGTAGAGATTGAAGCATGAATATATGTATGATTGTGAAGGAGATGGGATTTATGCATGGAAGGATTATATTATTTGATTGAATGATGATTTGGGGTTTGATGCATGTTTCCATGTCATAGGTAGTATTTGTGATGAAGTATGCTAGAGATTATGTCACCATTGGTGATTAGGACTTATATTCATGTTGGATTATTGAAGCCATGACCATATCTATGCTAGTAGAGGTTAGATCATGTCTTGATAAATTGAGATATATGCTTGTATGCATGATTTGGATGAATTGATGAATTGAATGGTTGTATATGTTCATGATTGTGAGTAACCTTGGAATTATGATCATGGTCTAGTTGTCCCTAAGCAAATTTTTATTTCATGAATAAAATATTTAGTAATATAATTTTGATAGTGATTTCGAAAAAACCCTAGGAATGGTGGATTTGGAATATTATATTTATATAAAGGAAAATTTAGTCAAATAAATAATAGTTTTAATAGAAAAATAAAATATATAGATATTTTATAAAATAATGAGATCAACTAAAGCTTTTTATGGAAATAACCATGATTAGTAAAATGCTTATTTCTATAAATTTAATTATCATCTTTTAATCTAAACCTATTAAAACTTATTTATTATTTTTCCAAGCAAGATTCATTAAAATTCATTTTCAACTAACTTTAGTTATCAATTATTTTCTAACAACTAAATTATTAATAAATCATTAACAAATAAACTTTAAATTTTTCTTAGCAAGTTTTAAACCTTTAACTTATTAGTACCTATTTCACAAAACATTAATTATTTTAAATATCAAATTATCCTTAGCCTATAAACCTATTTATTTATTGAGTGGCCTTAAAGCTTGGGACACTAGGATCATGATAGTAGTAAGTTGAGTTGTTTTAAAATTGAGGAAGTGGATTGTGGCTTGAAATTGATTGTGTTTTATATTTGCCCATGTGGGGTTAGGTCAGCATCGTTGGAGACCTTTTATTTGTGAGCAAGAGTCGGGTAAGTCTGCTGCATAAAACCCGATTAATGTGAAATGTTTTCCTTATGGCAAGCCAAATGTAGAGTGTATGGACACTCATTTATGTAAAGGCAATTGAGGGTTGAACTCTCTCTTATTTCAAACATTTGAATTATTTAAAAATCAAAGAGCAGATTTGCCAAACTCAAACTGTTTCTAAAGCTGATTTTTACAAGGACTTTGGAAACCCTCAAAATGCCATTTTCATGTGGAACAATGTTTTGTTCATTTTATCCCAAGTGGGAAACGTCGTTGAGTACTCAATAAGGGTGGACTACTAGGACTAGTCCTTGAGGGGTTAGGGTAAGTCTCCAGTAGGTGGCCACCTCTGAGGGGTGAGTCCTTCCCAGATAGGACGTCAGTCCAGTGGGTCGTGCCGGTCTGAGCTAGCAGTGTTCTTTTCAGTCAAGTGACTGTGTTTTGTCGGAATGGACACCCGGTTTTTGTTTGGGTATAGAGAAGGAGGAGTATCTTGTCTAGTAGGCCGATCACCTACTTTTGTCAGTCTGCACAAAGTGTGGCATTCTAACCGGCGGTATAAACAAAGTATGGCATACTGACCATCCGGTTGTGGGGCCCAACGTGTGGTAACTCATAATCCTTTCTTATGAGTGGTTGATTTTGTTGATCATATATGGCTGGAAAAGCTAAAACTCCACTCTTGCTTTTAACCAATGTTTATTGCTTGCCAATATTTCTTTTATAATGATTTCGCACTTTGCATCCATGAACTGTTTTCACTAAACACCCAAAGCACACACGGACTTACTGAGATTTCTATCTCATCACATTTTTACCATGATTTCAGGTCGAACCTACTGTGGGGATGAATAGCTAGTGTAATCTGCCTGGGAAGAGATTGTTATCGTTTATTTCTATGTATTGCTTTGAGGAGTCGAGAGTGGGTAATTTTATTTATGGTTTTGTTTTGGGAATTCATGGATTTATTCTTGGAGTATTTTGTTATGTAATAAATTTTTAAGTTAAAGTATTATTTTATTTCGCTATTTTATTTGTATGACCTAGTTATAAAGACCACTTATCCTTTGGATGGGGCGACATCCCAGCCTCGGCGAGACCTAGGTAGCGGGGTGTTAC